>JALGQZ010000020.1:1100000-1102500 GCA_023105745.1 Austropuccinia psidii
ATCATCAATTGAACTAGAGCTCAAATCGGATTTGATGGTAGGATGACTAAGACGACAACCACGTTTTTTTAATAAATCTTTAATTAATTGATCTTTTTCAATGATCTCTTTATCTTTTTGAATGATTTTTTGTTTTTCTTTTAAAAGTTGATCTTCTAAAGTTTTTAATCTTGATTTAAATCCATCAACGTCTTCTTTAAATTCATTTTTTTCATCTTCAAGATCTTTAGCTTTTACTTTCCAATCTTCAAGTTGAATTTTTAAGATTTGTAATTGAGTATTATTATCAATGATATTTTTATTATTTGATAAATTTAATTCGGATTTTAATTCATTGATTTGTTTTTCTAAAGAGATTTGTGTTAATTTTGTTTGAGATTTAAATTTTTGATAATCATCTTGAGATTTTAATAATTGATTTTGAAGTAAAACAAGTTGATGATCATTTGTTTGAGTAGGAGAAATATCTTCCATTACAAGATCACCAAAACTACCCATATTAGGATGATGATGATGATGATCAATTTGTTGAAGGTCATGAGATTGATTTGATAAAGATTTATTTAAAGTTTGTTTCCAATTTTCGTGAACGTTTAATCTTTCGATTTGACTACTAGTATTACTAATAATAGAATGACAAGAGGAATTAGGTGAAATGAAATCATTTGAATCTTGATCTTTGGATAGTTTAAAGTGAGTTAAAGTTCTAGAAGCTGATTTTGGAGTGATTTCATTAAAAGTTTTTTCAAAGATTCTATTATTACAATAAGAATGACTACGTTTATTACGATTGATTAAGATACTTTTTTGATTGATAGGTGAGTTAATGATAGCTATACTACCACCTGAACTTCCAAATGATGAAGTAGCAGTTGAAGGTGAAGATAAAGAATCTGGAGTATTTTTAGATTCTAAAGCTTTGATAGCACTTGAATGAGATTTTCCAAGAGCACAAGATGAATTGATGAGATTTAAATGACGAGAAGAAGAAGAAGAATTAAGACTATTAAGTGATTTAGATAAATGATTGGTAATAGGTGAGACAAGAGTTAAAGGTTTTAAACCTGATGATATTGAAGAAGGACTATTAGAGATATTTGAGTTTAAAGATTGTGAAGATTTTGATGATGATGAGATTAAATGATGTTTTAAATTGTGAATTGAATTAAGATTTGATGAGATTGGAATGATTTTTGATGAGATAGAAGAGCGAGGAGATATGATAAGAGATTTAGGACGATGACGAGAATTTGAAGATTTTGTAGAAAGAGGTGAATTTTGAAGATTAGAATGATTTATTTGATGATTAATTTTTGATGAAGGGTTGATGATATCATTTTTGATTTGATTGATTGATTGAATATTAAGTTGTAAATCATGATGATGAGGATTTTGAAATGGATTTTTGTGATTGTCTTGATGATGATGATGATGATGATGATCATCAGTTTCATCTTCATCTTCTTCTTCTACTCTACTTAAATCCCTAATGATACCCATTCCACCATTACCACCTAAATCTAGACCTGATCTTGGGGTTGGAAGATTAGATGAAATTGCCTTGATGTCAGGAATTGATGTAGGAAAAGAAAAGTTGGATAGATTAGGTAATTGATTAGGATAATTTGGCCAACTTGATCTAAATTCGATTGAAGAGGGAGTAGAAGGTTGAGATGAATGAGCAAGATTGAATGTGATTGGTCTGATTAGATCAGAATGAGAATGATGAGATAAAGTTGACATTGAATCTGTGAGAGGATTAATAGATGATGATGATGATGATGAATCCAAGGTACTAGAAGATTAAAAGAAAGATGATTAATAAAAGATTTTTTTTATGAAAAAATAAAAAATAAAAATCAAATTTGATTTACTTTTGATGTTGATTGAATGATGAGATTAATTTAGGTGTTGTAGGATTAGATTTATTGATTGTAGGAGTAGAATGAATAAGTTTAATAGATGTAGGATGATGAAGACCTTCCAAAGTTGATAAGGCATTAAGCCTAGCTGATTGAGTTGGATGACATGATAAAGATGATAATGAATCGAATGAAGAAGAAGGTTTGATGAAAGAAGAATTTAAGGAGTGATTTTGATCTAGAAGAGATTTTAAGATTTAAAATTAATTTTTGAGATCAGATAAGTTTTAAGATTGATGAATTAAATCATACAAGAATTATTTAAGTTTTCAATTTCGATTTGATGATTTTGATTTTGAAAATGAAGTTTAGGAGATGAGTTGATGATACTTGAACGTTTAAAGTTGATAGAGTTAGATGATGATGATGATGATGATGAAAAGTTAAGACTAGATTAATTAAAAAACAATTGAGGATCAAGTTAGTTTGTTTTGTTGTTTTTTTTTGAGAAAGAAGGGAAATTTTGAATTAAAAAGATTTAGAAATAGATGAAAATTTTAATAATTTGATTACTGCACAAACTGTAATTTAAAACTGAAACAAGTTATGATTTTTGATTTAAAGTGATTGTAAGAAAC